>OZ016504.1:3436082-3458582 GCA_963966595.1 Physocephala rufipes | reverse complement strand
AACGATTTATTGATTTTTCAAACACAGCGGCCCTGCTAGATTTTATTAGTTACTTTTTTTGGTTTTTGTTCAGCGATTACACAATTTGCTGCGCTTTTGACACTTCATGTAATTTTTTTAATAAGCGCAGATATTGATCGGTTTTTTGCAGGATTTAATAATTTATTTAATTACTGTGGTTTTATTTCAATTGATTAAAAGTTAAAATTTATTTGAATTGCAATGCAATAATTGGAATTGTTTCTTTTTCAAAACACACTTCAAATTGTAGCCTTTTTAGAATCGTAAGATTTTTCTTTAATTTGCTCTACTTTTGTATTTCTTAGATACACCTTGAATACTATCTATCGATCTATCAATGCATTTGTGCCCCGTTTTTTCTTTCTTTGTTAATTCCTTTCGGTTTTCGTTTTGGTTAGAATTTATTGATTTTCTGACACTTTCTATTTTTGACTTTCTTTTGTTTAGCAGGTGTAAATCCGGTAGATACTTATTATATGATTCGTTTTCTATTTGGTAATATTTGAGAATTATTCTTAATTTTCTATATCTATCCAGTGGATTTAACAGAGAGAGAGACCACACAACAAACCACGTATACGTCTTGAACGAATAAACGATGAACGGAAAATGAGCTCGTTATTGCTGGGCTCGATGTTATTGTACTCTTTATTATACACGCAAAAAATCCACGGGGAAATTCAAAATGGCTGCCCGGCAAAAGAATAGATTTTTCCTGTGCGAATGAAATAAAAGTTGACTTCAGTTTCATTTAAAAATCTTCACGAGTGACAAGAAGGCAATGTTTAATTCATCTTGACTCCTTTAATCCATTGGAAAATGAACCAACCTTTGGAAGTATTACAACAAAATTATTCGTCAGAGAGAATGAGGGAGTGCAGAGTGTTGCCATTTCAGGTGCGAGTAGTAAAGTCTCCTACTTTTTGTTTCTACAATTATTAACACCCTTATAATGTATCACGATACGAACACGATTCGAAAACGTTGACGAACACGAAACAAAAACGAAGGCTCTGATAATGAAACCTCTTCGTTCACTTCGTTTCATTTCCAATTTATTGTTGTTGGCATCTACAGAAAATGTGCGATTGTTTACCTCCTACCACTTCTCCCCTCCTTGCAATCAATAGCAGCATGCTTCTTTGCTTTGACGATCGCATTTTTGTTATCGTCAATTTTGACAACCCTTTCGTGAAGTATTCGTGATACATTATTAAGTGATTTCCAATCGAACACGGGAATGCATGTAAAAAACAACAACAAGAATCTAGTTTTCGATTCGTGTTCGTTACGTTTTCGTTATCGTTATTTTGGCATTCTTCTTCATCATTTCTTCGTTAAGTCGAAGAAAAGCGGGGAAATAGCAAAAGAAAATCGAAGATTACGTTTTCGTATCGTGATACATTATAAGGCTGTAAATTTCTGATTAAATATGATTTGAGAATATTTTGAATTTCAACCATAAGGCTAATCACAGTGATAAAATTTACACTTATAATTAAAGCTAAACGTGTTTGATTAATCAATTTCTTACCAATATTACTACTTAAAAGTGTTGTTTTTATTGTTTGGTTACTTCTCCTTTCCTGAATTTTTTTGTAATAGAAAACTTACTACTCTTAATATTACAGCAAAAGAAAAACTGCATAATTCTCTTTAATGTAAAATCAAATAGTTAATCTTTCACAGAAAACAGTGCCTTAAATAACGCTACTGCGGCTTATATTTAAATATCATAATGCTACGTTCATGCTGCTAGCTCAGCAACACTGGTAGTAAATCATGTACCCCCGCAATAATTACACAATTCCAATGATTCCTATTCTTTACTTCCAGCATAAATTAAATGCAAAACAATTACGTTTATATAAACACACATGTAAATATATATCTATGAATGTTGATATGAGTCAATGTGTTTATATGAATGTTGTTATGTGTAAAATCATAGAGAGAGTAAGTGGGGAGTTTTTTTGCAAAACGACAATAGATACTTCTCCCTGTTTTATTTTGTAAATTCTAAAAATACTGCTACCTCCCATTCAATAAACCTGATCTATTCGACGCCAATATATCTATACGAGGGATATGATAAACCGCAAGTTAATACCGATTTTATTGAAAAGGGTTTTTGTTGTGATCAAAATATATATGTGCATACAAAAATATATGGAGGCTAGTAGAAGTGTCATTATCAGGACATTTTGTGTTTACAGTGAAAAATATACCAAATGATATGCACGTAATATAGTTCAATACCCTGCGATTACATAACATAAATAAGAAATAGAGTAAACCGTAATGTATTACCTAGTATGAGATATTGTAATGTACAGACTGTATACAGCGCATCTATTAATACAGTTGATATCATCTTAGGCACGCACGTGCTTAATGCGAAATAATAAAAAACTATTTATAAAAATAAACAGACACTATCCTCATTAATACATTCTAACACGATACAGGGTTGGACGACTAAAAATCGTATATGAATTCTGTTAACATTTTCTGTCAAACTTAATCAAGTGGTTCCGATAACAAACTTGTTTCGGCGATTTACCGTCCGTAGCGGTTCAGTATCGGATTTTAAGGACAAACATTTAAATTTTTATGTATAGATTTGTGTTCAAGCTTAGTTTGACTAGAGGTAATGGAAACCGTTTTCCATTTCTCTATAAAAATCACTCAACTTCCTGTAGAGAATTGTTTAAAATCCAAACGACTTTGTCGTAAATATCCAAGAATCAGCAAAGTCACAAATTATGATGAAAATACTATATTTTGTCTGGATTCAGTTATATCAATTTGATACAAAAATGTGAGATATAATTCGATATAGTGCCCATGTATGATCCGATATATCATTCTTCCCTGAACGACTTCTTTGACAGATGTAAAAGAGGTATGAACTTGAGTTATCAAATTCATAATTATACGACATTCATGATTATACGCATTTCATACACAGTGTGACATTAAACCACCTGAGAGACTGCTTTGAGTGTATGCTATAAATTGATCCAATAAATATATTAACCAACCGACATTTGAGTAAGCTGTTAATTAGTGGACTTATGCAGGTTGACCAAAAACAGCTGATTACTTTGTTGAATATACTAAGCCTCTGAGGACGTAAATCTACCTAAATTCACTGGCGTTTTGGTGAATGTAATGGCGTAATAACATTGGAAAATATTTGGTTTCTTTTTTGGAATTATTTGAAAGAAACACCATTTAATAGTTTACTATAATATTTACACTTCTATACATAGTAAATCTTCCCATTCCAATCCTAACCAAATTAGACACACCTCCTAAATAGCCTAAAAATAAATATTTCGTTCCTCTTAAACTTGCTCACCTCTCCCTTTCCTCCTTTTCCCTTTCCAGGCCTTAGCCATAGCCCTCGACCCTAGCGTTTCCTTTTTCCTGAACCGTGACATATCCTATGAGGAAAATATTTATTAATCCATCGTATGCTATCACGGGAATGTGTTACTGCCAAAAAAATCCTTTTTCTAATAAATGCCTTTCTAAATTCTGTTTAATTAAAATTTTAATGGTTTTTTAACAAACATCTTTTTTATACGTGAGTGTGTGGACCTGTGTGCGCATGTCTAACACTTGCAACTCTCTTTCACAGAAGCTCTGTGGGGACGGATGGGGATGTGTTTTTCCATTACTCTTTTATATACGTATATGTAAATTTCTTACCGTGGATACAAAAATTGCCATAGTAACAGTCTTCCTTACGTCCACCATATAAAGCGCTAAAACAACTATCCTGGGGATATCTAAATATATAACCACACCCTATACCTTCCAAACCAAATGCTTAAGTTGCTAAACTAATCATCTAACGTGTAATCATATAAGGGTGAAAATTATAGATACATAAAAAAGAATCTATATCATAAATACATTGGAAAAAAAATTGAGAACTAAAAAGATTTGGTATAAACAAAAGCAGAGGAAATTTTGGCTTTTATTATGAAATTTTGAAAAGTCATATTTGGTGACGTCGTTGCGTCTATGACGCGAGATAAGTTGGGTAAGTTTTTTGTTATTTTTGGAACATTTCCTGGTGATATAATACGATATGGCAAGACTATCCATTCGCCCGTTCGTGAGTTTATTCAGCTCCGTTGGCTTTCTGTTTGTTCGTGCGTCTGTCTTTCTAGCTTTTTGTCTGGCGTTCTCAATATTGACACTCTGTCGCGCTTAGACGATCAGCCAGACAACGACCCCTGGGATTTAGTAAGAAATTATTTTGCTACGAAGGTGGCGGTGTTGACAGTGCTGATAGTGGTGGTGATGGTGGTGGTGGTGATGGTGACGATTGTGGGGTTGGTCTATTGCAGCTATACAGGGTATAATATCAATGACATCACAAGGGTTGTTCGCACTTCCTGTCGCTGCTTTTGGTACCCTTCTAATGTTTCGGAGTTTCTTCTTTAGAATCGTAGCGATTTTGAAATTTGTTTCCATAAAAACACACCAACACATATATACTCGTACTCATGATACTTATGTATTACTCATGTATTTACTTGCATATAGTTGTGTACCCCTATATATTATATAATCATTTTAATTAGAGGCCATTGAACGCGGTATCAACTTTTTTCCTTTCACTGCATTTTTTCCTGAAATGTATCTTCAATATCCTTCTTGTGATTTCCTTTTGAAACCTTTCCCTTTTATTTCCCTTTTTTCTTTTGAATAAATCAGAACAATCTTTACTGAGAAATACACTCGCAGAAATTCCAGTTACATAACGTAATATTTATTTAGGCATTTTGATTAATGCAAAACAAAAGCATTTAAATATAAAATTTCATTATGAATAATAATTCTAACAATTTTTTTTATATTTTAAGTTTTCCCAAAATCTTGAAAATGTAAAATGTTGAAAAGTTCCATCGGATTTTGAAATATTTTTGGAACATTTTAAAACCACTCAAAACTTTTGAAAACATCTAAAAATTGCATAAAAGATTTTGAAATTTTCTTAAAACCTTTAGCATTAAAATTACTTCTAAATCAAACTTTCATCAATTTTTCCAAAAAGAAAATTCTTTTACTTTGATTATTTCCTTTTAAACGAAATTCACAAATACTTTAAAATTTTGTATGAAAAAATAAATTTAAAATAAGAGAAAAAATACAAAACGTAGACGAAATTTTTATCATATCTGTATTTAAAAAAATTATTACAAAATTAAGGATATAAAATTATATGAATTTTTTATTATATTTGTTTTCAAAAAAAAAATAATTTAATTTATAAAGAAAATAAAAATACAGAATTGATATGAATTTTTTATTATATTTGTGTTTACAAGAAAATAGTTTTTAGTAAGAAAAACAAAAGTAAAAATTTATATCAAATTTTTATTTGTTTACAAATTTATATTTGTATTTAGAAAAAAATAGATTTTACTTTAGAACTATTTTCTTAGAACTATTCTATCTATTTACTTTTAGAACTATTTCATTTTTTATAAATCAAACAATTGAAAAAATATGTAAGTTTCGTATATAAACAAAATTTGAATAAATCATATGCATTCATATATAACTACAATACTTGTTATATACTTGTTATATAACTACAATACGGCAACTACAATATTTGTTGAACTCATGCATATTTACATTGTTTAATCAATGAATGAGTGACTGAATGAGTGCCTTGGCAACTTGATAATGCATAATTATCAGAAAGAAAAAAAACAGACAGAAAAAAACGATTAAGCCTTAATGACTAAAAACTATAATACATCGAGGTAAATGAGCTAAAGTTCAATCGCAGAGATTTCAACATGTTTCTTTATTTTATTTAAATAATTAATCAAGCTTTTTAAATTCTCTTTTTATATATTAATTCTTCTCAAGAAATGTTCCTTTCTTCTTCTTTTCTCAAAAATAAAAATAAAGAAATAAATAAATTAAAATAATTAATAATATTATTAAATACTAATTTAGAATTAGTAATAAGTGGTCATAATACTAAGGTAAAAAAGTAACTACAAAATATAAAAATAAATAAGATTTAAATGTGTTATAAAAGTTTTTATAAATTCTTATAAAGTATATCAATTCTCATGAAAACACATTTCATAAAAGTTTTAAAAGAACAAATTTATCGTAAGAATTTTAAAACTACACTAAAAATAGTAAGAACAAATCAATAAAATATTTTAATTGCTACAAAAATTATATGGAACAGGGTGCTTTGCATCCTTGCGTTTTTCTTAAATAATCACGAAAGTTGTGCAATTAAATTAATGTAAACCAAACGCTGCTTTTGGTTACTTTTGCTATGAAATCTATTCACCTCAATCAGGGTGGTTTACATTTTTTGTTTAATTGTTTGTAAAATAAATACAGAATTAATTAAAACCCAACTAAAATTACTAAGAAGCTTGAATTTTGTAAAAAGTATTAAATTTTGCAATAAACAAATAAAAATCTCCTGATGGATGAAAAAAGGATGGTTTTTTATTATCATAAGATGTAAACGACTGCTGCCTGTTAAATTGGTTTTAGTGGTTTTCATTGTAATTATCATCTGAACATAACTGAAAGGGGGTGACTTAAAATAATCACTGGAATAGTGAACGATTTTAGGGGAAATGACCAGGAGATATATAGCATAAAAGTAGTAATATTAATAATAAAAAGTCATCAACTAAAACACAAGTCTGTCGTCGACAAGTCTTAGAAACAACCACTACCACCCTTAACTGCGAGCATAATATCACCAACAACACCTCCTACGTCTTTTCAATCACTAAATTCTGTCTGTCTCTCTTCCTCTGTCTAGAATTACCACCATTCCTAACGCCTCTACAGAGCCAAGCGCACCACCTGCGCCCTCTTAGCCACCATCCACCACCCCCAAAAGCAATAGAGGGAAGTTGATTGTCTTCCACTGGCTGGTTCCTGCATAGTATACATAATTTTTTTGTATTATATCCTTTGTGCATTTTTGCAAAGCAACCCTTAAACTACAATGGATTATTTACATCTGACGCGTTTCGAAATTCTTGTTTAATCCTCGCGAGAGTTATTGGGAAACAAAATCAGTTGTATTCGGTTGCGGTAAAGGGTAGGGTAGTGGGGGGTTGTGTAGATAAATTATAATTTGCAATTTGTTATATTGTGTTGTTGTTAAAAGCGTTGGCTGCTGCTGCGGCAAATAATAGGTCGAAATAAAAGGGTAGTGTGCAAAAGGGATGAATTAACGACGAATGTATATGCGATGCTAGTCCAAAAAGTAATCGGCCTGACCATCTCTTCTGACAAGCGGAAGAAGGGAGGCTGAATAACTCTTTATTGACAGCTGTCAAATAATTAGTAAATAACGTAGCAATGGCACAAATCTTAAACGTTATCTTTCGATGGTTGGTACTATCTATCGCAGTCATTATATTTTATTTATTTCATCGTCATTTATACATCAGACCGATAATTTCTGGAACTATCATCGTGAAAGACATTTTTATGCTAGTAAGGTTGTGAAATATACGTGAAAGTCTCGTGTATATACAAGTGTGGATCTATAAAAGGCTGAGTATTTTACATAAAATAGGTTTTGGATGTATTCATCTTGTTCAAATGAATTAAAACGAAACGAATATGAAAAATTCTTTAATTTATAAAAATTGAAATTTTATAAAAATTTGGAAATTTATTAAGGATCCGTTCTTATATAGCTTCGAAGATAATAAAGGTACAAAATCCAGACATAAAATCTTTTTTGTATAAAATAAATATTTTTAGTATTTTTTTTTTCGTATAAAATAGTCTGGATCCGAAAATCATTTTGTGAATGGAATTTCAGATTTTATTACTTCTTATGGCTTTTCATCAAAATTAGCAATAATTAATTGAATGACACTGACTGGCAAATTGAGAAAACGAAATGGCTGATGATCAAAAATAATAAAATAGATCAAACATTTTAATCCTGCAGAGTTGGAATATTTGCCACGATCTTCCTTTTGTTCTTTCCCTACCCTTTTCATCCCTTCTCCCTTCCCTTTCATTTCCAACCAATGCCTCACTTTGCTCCTCCCTTCCCTAATCCATTCCTGACCTTTCTTTTCTTTTGTTTTCCATTTTTATTTCCATTCTGCAATTACAAAAATTCAACACTAAAACGATCCTTTGTTTTCGTTTCCAAGGACACACGCGAACGTTTCAGGCTAGGATTTATTGATTTACACAAATTTTCTTTGATCAATTTTTTTTCCAATAGCCTTTAGGTATTGTCGATCTATCGACAAAATTCGTTTGATATTTTTGAAATTTATGTTTATTAATTTTTTTTCTAGTATACCAACCGACCAGCTGGTTTACATTGGCCTGAGGGACATTGACCCTTATGAGGTTTATATACTGCGTAAATTGGATATACTTTCATTTGATATGAGTGTAAGTATTTAACATAAAATTTATCTACTTTTACTTTAAATGAAATTCATGTATATATATGTGTCTATATATATAACCATGTGTAAACTCATATCAATTTTAAGACCACAGACAGTCGTATATTTTGTCACCTCTACCGCATACACATTTTATATGATAAAAAGGATATCGAATCGTATGAAACCTTACAATATCACGTCTGTAATTTACAATACGATCGTGGATCTTGCATAAAGAGGAAGGGATCATGTATATATTGTGTGTTTGTTTCGACTAAAAAGAAAACGAATAGGATTTAATTCAGCCGTTTTAGAGTTCCCCCACGAATGGTTTACAAAACCCTGTAATACTTTGTAATACGTTGGAACAAAAAAAAATAATAAATAACACAAAAACAAAAACGAAAACAACAACAAAATATAACAAAAAATACAAGGGATGATGATCAGTAACGTGCATTTATTACGCTCGCAACCGATAAAGCTGTAAAAGGGTGCGCAACTTGCTTGCCTGCGGTGCGATAAAATTGATAAAATCAAAGGACACGTCATAGGAGAAAGACTGGAAGAAAGTAGATAAAAAGTGATAATAGATAGATAGCAAAGGGAAAGGGAGCGGCAATAGAAAGGGGACCAGGGAAACTTCTTTGCAATTATTTCCAATAAATTAGATTATTTTAATAAATTTCTGACAGGCAGGAACCGTGCAAAAGAATCTGCTATCTGATTAAAAGCATGCATAATTTATACAGGGTGTATACACACATTGTGAACGAAACACAATTATTTCTTCTATGTAGTTTGTATTTTACTAATGCCAAAAAAGTAAATAAATTGTTAAATATTAATATAGAAAAACTTAACTGACAGTTTTACCCGATTACGAATTAATACCAAAATATAAATTAATTCATAAAAATGTGGGTTGGATTCACCTTAAATTTATTCGAGCAATTTTGGACTTATCATTTCCAGATTGGGAGCTCCTTAAATTTTTTTTGAGAGGTGGGGAGCTGTAAGGAGATAAAGCCTTTCGTTTACCCAACTAAATCTAAACCAGATCTAGAACTAGATCAACTAGATCTAAAAAAAAATAAATGCCAAATTATACATTTTGAAAACAGGCCAAACCAATTCTCTTTTCAAGAATTTGAAATGCGAAAATTTTATAATTGTCTACGTCTCAACAATCAGACCAAATTAATTTATGGCCTCGGTATTGTTCTATTTATTCTCTTCTACGCTCATTAAACCATTAGCTTTTATACCCCTTAGGAAGGGTCGTTGAAACCTTTAAAACAAGGAATTCTATGTCTTTAATAAATATGCCTGCGCACCCTCAAAAATGTGGGTTGCGGCCTTTTAAGCGCAAGTACATTCACCCTTTCCAAATTAGAATGCTTTCATAATTTGAAAGAACAGAAGGAAATAATAGCATTCCCTTGTACATCCCCCCTTTAAAATTTGAAAACTTTTCGACATTTTCAGTAAAAGGTTTCAAGGATTGTGAAACAGAAATAAAGGAGTCACTACCCTCTCCTCTATCGATAGCTATAAAGCTTTTTTATCATTAGTTTTTTATCATTAGAGCATTAGTTGCGAGCTTTTAAAATTCTGATTGCGTTTGAACAACTTCTAAAATTTCAAGAACGTTTAGATATCTGGATGTATTCGATTATATTGGGAATAAGCCATATATACAAAATTGCATTTTATCACTAAATTCTTTTTAGAAATATTTATATATTATTCTTTTGATTTCTTTCCTAAAGGAGATCGACAAACATGGAATTTCAAAGTGCATGGAGAGGACATTGGATGCTATAAATCCTAAAAATAAGATACACGTTAGCATAGATGTTGATGGTCTTGATAGTTCGGTAGTGCCAAGTACAGGTACTGCAGTTCATGGCGGTCTCACGTTACGTGAAGGTCTTACAATTGTAGAGGCTTTACGTGATACAAATCGTGTGCGAGGTATCGATTTAGTTGAGCTGAATCCAACAATTGGCACCGAACAGGAAGTGCAGTTGTCTATAGCCTCGAGTATTGAAATATTGAAATCTTCATGTGGTCATAAACGCGGCGATATTAGCAATATAATAGATACAAATTTATTGGAAACTTTAAAATAAAAGACAATTAGAAACATAGTATTAAAAGGCTAATTATTATCTATAGACAAAATTTTAGCATGAGAGGGCACTGTATGCACTTTTAGAGAATAATAAAATGTAATTCTCATTAAAACAGCGACCGAACTTGTTAGAAATTTGGATTATATATTGGAGATTTTTGAGATTTCCTGATTTAGACTGTTATACCATTCGGAAGGAATAGACTGTTATACCGGAATTAATACAGAAATATCTATTAGTAGTCTGATAATTTATATTTATATAAAATTAAGAAATTATGCATAATTCGAGCAAATTCAAGTCTTTGTAATTGTTGTATCAAATATATAAAGTGCATTGTTAATCACATGAGCGCATTCAATCCATACATTTATAGTATTTAGATAATTGTATTAAAGTATTATAATTGGATCATGATTAACCGCTGGTATTAGTAAAGCTCTTGGCATGTCGTTATTGCTACTGCTTAGACTATCTTTAGACATTTCATTAGCCATGTAAAGAAGATCATTGGTTTTTGTAATCACAGTTTCATTTGGCCGAGCGACGGCAGTCAAAGAATCGCTAGCAACTCCTGATGTCACAGAAGCCATTATTGTCGTATTCTCTCCTTTATTTTTAATAATTGTTGGTTTATTTAAAAGAGACTTGTGTAATAATTGCGGTGCTAAAAAGTTTATAAACCTTCGCTGAGTATTGATAAGTAATGAATTCAATATACCTAAAATAATAAAAATAAGTTTTGTTAATATATTAATCTAACGTTAACGGAAATTACTTTACCGGATGTCACAATAATACCCGATATAATTGAACATAAACGTATTATGAATTGTATTAAATTATCACGATCCATACGCACCACAATCTTCATCGCTGACCAATCATATTTAAAATAAATTCCAGGAGAACCGTAGGAATTTCGGCTGGAATCTATAAAAATCAAAATAACTGCGTTTCGCAACTGACCAGAATTAGCCGAGACCTACCCAATTTACGTATATTCTCGGTAACAGAATATTGAAACGTATTAATTGTTGAGAACGTATTGTGTACAACGGTAGGAACAATTTTTAGAAAATACTGTACTGTGGTCTCTTCATCCGTTACAATTCTTTCATCACCCTCTAGAGGTTGAACGATACGATGAGAATATTGGCCAAAACTAAAACGATTAATACGATGTGAGAAATTGGCTGGCGTACGTTTAAATTCAATCATCCAATGATCTTCAAATAAACCAAAAATCGGTTCAGCACCACCCACCAAATGTAGTACACCCGCTACCTGCGTATTAACGAAGCATAAAAACAATTTTTAGTTCGTAGCTTGCAACAAATGGAAACGTTTCCGTCAACCTTATTAATATTAATTGTTCCATGTAAGCGGCAGGCATCGTATTGGTCTATGGATAATTGATTTGCAGGCATTATGGGCGAGTGATGCACTATATCACTTTTGATAATATCTCTAAAAAGTATATCGGCTACTGAATGATATTCTTCGCGTAAAAAAGAATTTGTTTTCTGCATATGTTCAAACACTTCGCGTTCTTCAGGAGACATTTCCCACCAGGTATCTTCTGTACGTAAAGTTCCATAAGCAAAAACATCTTGCTGGGTTTCATCCATAAGAACCGACCCGGACAAAGCTGTCGAGCAAGAATAAAATCAAATTTAAATTTCTTACATATGACTATCAGTTCTAACTTACCTCTGCATGGCATAGCGACCGTTACATCGACATGCATTTGCACTTTATCGTCCATATCGATATCCGGCTCAAATTGAAATACAAGTCTTGCATCTTGGTAATAGCGTACCTCTTTGTAGATGAGGTAGACAATAAGTAGACGACTTAAAAGCGAAACTATACCGCTGAATTAATATTTGTGTATATTTTAAATTATTAATAAAGAAAGTCAAAATATATTCACTTACGTGTTCCCCCGATTTCGGTAGTTTCTGTATACTTTTCAGGAACCTTTTTAAATGCATCGAGATTTTTTGCCAATTCAATTATATTACTTCTATTTCCACGATACCGTAATGTCGTTTTCATTATGTTTACATACGATTATTAACTGATCACAAAACTTTTCTTGTTTATAAAATCTACAAACCGGTCATCGCACACGTTGGTATTTTTTTCTGTCTGCTGTGACATCAACTGTCAAAATATTTGTTCCTGGTTTTTGCTGCTATGAAAAGGCTGCAACACCATGCAGTCCGAGAATAGAATTAACGGTGAGAATTTTGTAAATAAGTTGAGAACTCAAAGCAAAATATTTTGTTGATTCTGTGCGACAAAATTGCGTTCGTGAGTTGTAAATTAAAATTTTTAAAATAAAATTTTTTTAATAAAGACGTATTACAACGTTCAGCAGTATTTTGACGCTTTTACTTCACTTATATTTTTCAAATGTGTGAAATTGGTTGCATTCAGACGAGGGAATTTTTACAATTTCCCCATAACCTGGACAGAAATCGGTACAAAACCTGGGTAAGTGCCTTTTGTATAAGCAAGACCTATACAGTTCATTAAAAATCCCAACTTATGACGCGTTTACTAAGGCAGGGGGGAGGGGGATACACTAAACTATCGATTTAGAATATATAACTTTTTGGGAAACTTTTCCTTCAGTGGGAGACGCAAAAAAATATGCGGATAAAACGTTATGACCACTGGAAACTATTCTGCTTTCTAATGTGTCTTCGTTTATTTTCTATTTCCCCAATGCGAAAGCTTGAACGGAAGTACAAGGACATAAACCTTTCTATTCGTTTTTTACAGAAACGGTCTTTTCGACGTGCTTATTTGCGGTGATATAATCCGGCCCCGCAAGTAAAGAAATTATCCTCATGTAATCAATGTGCATCAAAATGCAGTTGGGTTGTTGTATTTACTTGTCCAAAGAAGGTCTTCAATTTCTGACAGCACTTGAGTTCGATTGTTTAACCAGTCGGTAAAAGCAATAAAAATATGTCAAAGTATACATAAATCTAAACAGCGGTTTACATTTTACAAGTTTAACTGTTATATTTTTGTGGCTTCACCTATCGAAATAAAATTCAACGATAAATATTAGGAACAGTTGGAAGAAGACACGTTATTTATACGTTTGTTTATACGGGTAATAGTAGCAGCATTCAATATTTTATTCAATATTAATTCTTAATATTACACAGCAATACGTGTAAATGCAATAATGTATAATAATGTAATGTAAGAATTACTCTCTTAATTAACATAAATTTTATCAACATAAGATTTTCGATAACTTAAACTTCATCAGGATAGAGTTAATTAAATTCAAGTCGGCTTTATTTATATTTATTATGTTACGTTGTCATTGATTGATTCTGATCTGACGTCCTCCAAACTACCTTATTGTAGTTTCTTATTTTATGGGCATATGACAAGGATCACATCTTCATTTCGTCTTTCAAATTATTTTTCGAATTGTCATAGTTGTCAAACAGTCGAAAGACCATCGACAAACGAGACGAAATTACTCAAATTTTCATATAAACACAACAATGTTTCAAATTATAAAGAAAAAAGTGAACTGCCAGTTTTCTTACTGTGCTATCAATTAATACCATGCTATTCCCAAAAAAAAAATATCCAGACAAGAATCAATGGCACTGGAATGCAGCTCACTTATTATTTGCAATTTCGCTGATTAGAAACGGAAGAAATTGTTAGCAATATAACTGATGTGGCTTCTGATGTGGTAGTAATCGGATAGCACACAGTCTTCCAAGTATTATTAACAACGTGGTATTCTTTTATTGTGCTATTCGAAGAAACATATATTGAATTACCAATTGCCGCACACCAAGTATCTCCAGTACACACCATCTTTGAAGGACACTACAAAGTTTAAAATTTTTTTTACGGAACACCACTCACGAGCATATATACAAAAAATTCCATACCATGGTCCATTTGTCCGTTGAAGGATCATAACGTTCGAAAAACTTTCCATCGTCACAACCTCCGAAGGCATATAATAGACCATTTACTGCAGCGACCTAAATTGGAAAATTATGTAACTTTACTACACCCGTTACATTTTATTAATAACTGCCTTCTCATTGTCACTGACCCTGTCCCGAGAATAATTTTTCTATGTAAAAGATTAATAAAAATTCAGAACCAGAAAATCTGTGAATTCGATTAATTTGATTCGAAAGTGGTGGCAGTTGAATGGTATATTTTATCTACTGAACCACCTTCTAAATGGCACTGGCGTTATTTTATATGTTGTAACAGAGTTAATTCATATGACAAGGATTCAAATTTGTTCATACTAAGTTGCAAACTGCCTCAGTACCCTTAGGAATGCGACTAGTAACTATGTGAACCAATGAATGATTACAAGCTATTGTAATTGAAGGATTAATAATATTTGATCATAATAATTAAGGGATTAAATCCAATGAGTTTATCAGATCCGAAGTCCCAAATTCTCTGTTTGTGAAGCATGCTTGCAATAAAAATGGGGGTTCTCAAATATACCGTGTAAAAAAACCTTACAAAGTGGTGCAATATTGTCACTAGTTATTGAAATTCAACATTCAATACAAATGTAGGATTATAATCTTTGAGTAAGCCGAAGTTAGTTTTCTTGTTAAATTTTACTTACTCCGGGACGAGAGCGTGGTGTATTCATTGGAGCTATTTTCCGCCATTTGTTTGTTTTTGTTGATAAGCATTCAACTGAAGACAGACTGCCAGTCATGCCGACACCACCGACTATATACAATTGACTATCAATTATATCTATAGCTGCTTTAGCGCGTGGTGTCTGCATTGGCGCACATGAAGACCAATTTCCAGATTTTGAATTTAATCTAAAAAAACATTAAATTATTATGTTCCTCTATAAAAAAGGAGAAACTAATTAGCATGATAATTACTTTTCTACAGTTCTAAGAAACTGCCCGCTTCCATTTTTGCCACCAACTAAATAAACTGAATTATTGTGAGCGATCATTGCGTGATCGTAACGAGGTGAAATCATGGACTTGTATGGAGATGTATATTCATTATTGATGCAGTCATAACAAAAAACAGTATGTGATGCTCCTTGCTGAGTACCAAAAGCTGTAAATTATTGTATTGTTTCATTTGAAATATCACATTTAAAAAAACTAACTCAGTAACTCAAGTATTACAAATACCTACACGAATTATATGTCTTTCCTCCTGCAAATATTATTTGGTCGTTCATTGCAGTAACTCCAAAAAGAGTTTCGGAGATTGATCTATATGAACGCTCACACCATTTTGATTTAATGTTATTGAGCTCCGCCACCTTCACAGATCCCTTCTCAAAAATATTGGTAGAGTAGTTATTTAATAGATATTGCTATTATTGTTGTACCTGTTGATAAATTGCCATCAGATGACGATATCCAGATCTAACTCGAAAATGTCCAATTGCGAACGAGCAATTCCTGCATGGTAGAAAATGGTACGTTAAAGCTTCTATCACTAGCGTTTTACCGTCTACGCTTCTACAAATTGGCTCAATATTATCGATAATAAACTCTGGCGACAACTGAGTCAGCCGAATGTTGGAAAGCAATTTATTGGTAATTTCTCTTCGGGTTTCAGGATGATATTCTATCCATTTTTTAACGCTATCAAAAACATATTCTTCTGAAGGTGTATTAAGATCATCCCTGCTTATAATTTTAATCAACATTTCGGCTTCGAGCATTAAAAATTCTTTTGTGGTTGATACCTAAAATCAGATTACTATTTCCATTGAACAAATTGTGCATATTTATTTTTCTTACTTCGATGAAATTCCTAGAAACGAATTCAAAGCTAGCATCATAGAGTGTTGGAAAATTCATCTGAAACGCAAATAGCATAACTTCGATACAATTGTCCGGTTGCAAATAACGGATGAAAAATTTGCAACAAATCTCCACAGCAGAATGCAACTGCATTTTATCAGCATTTTTAATGATAACGTCGACGGTTTCCTTTTGCAATTTAAGAGAACCAGTATAACAATAATGCACCAAAATCTCTAGAATGTCACCGCTGATATCCTTTAGTATAACTTCATTTTCTCTCGATTCACGTAACGATCCGGTAAACATTGCAGAAAAATATTCGCTCGAACCCGCCAAAATTAAACGATGAGCAGAAATACTGTAAAATAATCGCTGCTTTTGTGACATTTCACAATAATAGGAACTTCTATCGACATTAGAAACCGTATCTTACCGTTTGTCATCATTCTCGGCAACAAGAACCACATCGCATAATTGATCATTGTATCTCAAATTCTCAATCCGCTTTAGAACTCCAGCAGCATGGACATCATTTTCTATGTTTTCACACTTTATTTCAACAATAGTATTTTCAATCACTGGTGCCGCCATTATAATGTTATTTTGTTGTAGACTATAATTATAGTTCGTAATATGAAAAATTCTTTTATGGCGTTATTACACAAAGGAAACTATGCTGCTTATTCGATTCCCTTTTTCATTTGCTGAGAGCTTATAGATAAGCAACAGATAAAATTTGGTTAGGTACGAATAAACAAACGTTGTTAGGCAACAAACACATGCAAAAATTGGATGCCGAGGCCGGGTGCCGGTCAGAGATAATGATTTTGGAAACTCTTCCCCAAAAAAATTGTGACAAATCAACACCAAAATTTTACACGACTGAAAATCATGTACAAGGCTTTTGCATTAGTTACGTAATTCACCAAAATTATGTAAAGAATGACATTACATGCGAATATTATGTAAACAATGATCGATCGCTCATATTAAATTTTCTTGTGAAACAAATTAAAGTCAACCAATATAGGATTTAAAAAGTTGATTCAATCCTCTTTTTCCAAGCGACGAATGGACGTGAAGCTGAAATTGGTTAACACTACATAAATCAATACGAAGATCCTAATTTGATGAAACGCATGGATCAAATAATAATGGCGAAGTAAGAAAGTAAGATTATGGATATTTATTAAAACGCTAAGATTGATAAAAATAATATTCTTCAGAGCTTACAACATGGCAACAACAATGTTGGAGAGGATGAAATGAAGGTTACGTAATTGAAGTTGCACATGAAGCTAGAAGAGGCTTTGGAGAGTATTGTGAAATCTGTTGGCGGTGATGGTGCTTTGCGTGAATGTGTTATTCCCAATCGGTTGAAGGGCATCGGCGATTGGATACCAATATAATTTATATAAATACTATGAGACCACGAGATTTTGAACTAGTGAAGGCTTTTGTATTCCTAACAATTACCCTAACAATTTTGTTTATGCACTTGCGGAATGAGCAATTACTCTGAATTTGATTTTCCCAGAAATTTTAACAGGTAAGAGTAATTTTCAAAGTCATCGGAATAAGTGACGCTGACGTTAATACATATTGGATAAATTCCAGGATTGCTCTCTCCCTATGTTATAGATGACGCTTCTATATTTCCTTCATTTGAGAAATGGATAATGAGATCTGGACGCTTGTGCTGCTCCCGGCAGAAAACCAATTTTTATGGTACAAGCTTTACTTCCCGCCACAACTGTGTATAATAGTATACAAGGAAGTCATTAAAAAATGCATACATTAGAAATATTTATGCATTTCCACGCCACCCAGGAGGTATGCACGTTGGCGCGTTACCGGTTTCTTATCACAACTCTATCAGAGATAAAGAGATAGGACACTCCCAATTCACCACGAAAAAAGTGATTTGACGTCTATTTTTTATGCATTGTTTACATCACGTACACTATACGTGAACTTGTGCCATATTGTTGTTATTGTTTGCTTTCATCTAGTTTCCAGAAAAAAACAACAACTTGTTTCACCGCGTATAAACAAAAGTGGTATAATTTCTGCAACGAATGTAACGGGGTTTCATAGAGCAGTGTGTCCCTCAACTGAGTTCAAAATATTGTATTTTAAGGGCTTGAAAGATCAAAAATATAGTCAATTTCCACGCAATTATCTCCCTTTCCGTCGCTGAAGTATAGTTTAACAATCACGAAATAAATTTCGTGAAAAATATAATCAAAATCCTCAGAAGGCTCAACCATATTCACCAAACATTTGACGCCAAATTACGTAGACTCTCTACTGAGTAGAGGGAGTAGAGTAGAGTCTACTCAAAGCCCATGTTTTTGATTGTTGTTGACGCCAGTACTCGTTTCCTAAGAAAAAAATACCTAAATCCAGCTAAATTTGTACCATTCTCTGATTGTATAGAGCAAATGCACGTGGATTAGTGCGAAGTGTCCTATATCTTTATCTCTGCTCTTTATCTCTGGACACTACGATAGAAATCATAACAAATACATTAGGAACATGCCAGCTGATTCTAGAACCTCCAATGGCGCTGAGGTATAAATACGGCGGTAGCTTCGACGGCTGTCAATTCGTATTTAGCAATTGAAGTGAACACATCATGAGATTATAAAGCGAAGTACATTATTTAAGTGGTGTGAATAGAAAGTACTTCAATTTGGAATAAATGACAAATAATTGGCCCTATTCTGGCTTTTCTGTTATTCTGTTATAAAATTCTGTTATGCATTCATAACAGATCGTGATCATAACAGATTTGTTAAAAGTGGTATTCTGTATCGTGAACTTTTATGATAGTCTGTAAACGCATATCCAAACAGGAAATCTACTACGAATTCTATTCAATTGACGGATGTCAAAGAATTTAAAAATTTTTCATAACAGATACAAAAATCTGCCTTTTATTCTGTTACAGATTATAGCAGATTCTGTTAAAGATTTTGCCGCACAGAATACGAATTTTGGCTATGATAAAAGATAATTTGACAAATAGAAATTTTGTATGTAAAAACATAACAGAATAACAGATCTTTTACATAAAAGATTTGCCAGAATAGGGCCAAATAGCTTGAACAAATAGAAATTACTGTTTCTGCCGGCAGTAACAGCATTTCAGCATTGAACACATAGACTTCTCGGGCAGAAGGCAGTAAATGTCAAAATGCTTTACAAAATGTAAACAAGAAGTTTGTGTGAGAAATTTCGTTCATACAGTTCAAATAAGAAACAAAAACAAAAACAAATTAAGAAGAACAAGGGTAGCAGATGGAAGTAAAATTAGAAATTTTCAATATATTACCTGGCAGTAACTGCTTTTACTGCCCGACAGAAATTATATTTTTCACACTTCCCATAAGAGCCAATGTAAATTTTGACATTTCTGCTACTGCCGACAGAAACAGTAATTTCTATGTGTTCAAGCTATAAACTTAGACTAAAAATAACAGCAAATTTAATTGTTTTATTAAATCATTCACAATTGAGTGATCGAACCCGAAATATTCACAAGGGAAATTTCAAATAACGTAACAATATATTTATACTTATCATTATCATAAACAAACACACACTAATTTCAGGCGTTATTAAAATTTTCAATTTCTTAATTGTTGGCGCTTACCAAATGTTGACGACAGATATAGGCTGGTCAGAGTACAAGAGTTTCGGATGCAGTATGAGATTTTAAAGCGGAGTGTGATATTTTTAGAGTAGTTTTGGAGAATTTCGTTTGTGCAACTATCTTAGCTTTTTACTTCAATATAAAATTAAGATATAAATCAATTTCAATAATTTGACCAATAAAGTTTATGGTAACCCCGTTTTTCATTACGTTATTCTGATAAATAAGAAGAATAACTAAAATTAGGCCAGAGATAAAAGATAGGATACACACATTTTTGCATGGATATCTTAGCCATATATTCACAATATTGATCAATTTTTTTCGGAATATGGATGACTTGCGTTCGAGTTGTTTTATTAGCGAAAAACGCAAAATATTTCATTGACTTCATTCAGCATGTGATCTAAAATTTTAAAATATGGTTTCATTTACGCGTTTATAATTTTTATATATAATATAAAAATTATGATGCAGTACGTAAAACTGAAAGCTTTAGATGTCGTTACAATTAGAATTGATTTCATTATAAAAAAGAGAAACCAATTTTTTTTGTCATAAATCGAAAGGTATTTCAGAGTGAAGGTGAAGATATTTCAGAGTAATAAATATAGTGCTGCCTAATGTCGCAAATATGCAATAGGGAACCAAGAAACGGCTTCGTTTCGTTCTCCGTATTAAGGGCTAGTTTTTTATACGCACTCCGCACCAGAGAAATGAATTTATGGACAAAATGTGTGAGAACTCTTTGTGTGATGTTGCTGTTGTTTAAGAAAATCAATTGGGAGCTATGGAGACGGACGATCACCCAAATCAATGTGAAATATATAATTCTTAAAATCCGAAAGGAAATTATAGATATGTATAATGAATTTTTAACATCTAGGTACCACCAAATTTATTACAGTAAAATAGATTTATCCGAGCATCGTTTTACGTCGGAGATGTAATCTGTAGTCCGGCTTCTCGTTTATTATGAAATAAATATTAACTATATTAATTTTGAGTTTTCGTTAACCGCATCATAGTAATTCATTTATCAAATCATTAAAAAATAATAAATAATACTTTTTATGATCAACGAATTCATAAAAATGTTCTATCGCTTTTTATCTTTGAATCGATATCAGATACCAGTGCGAATTTTTAGTGAAATTTGTACCAATATTGTAAGAAACTTGTACCTTCCTGTGAATGTATGCCAAAAATGCGCATGGATTAGTACGTGTGTCCTATCTCTCTATCTCCGGTTAAAATTGTGTAAGGCCTTTATTATGTAAACCGAAACGAATGAAAATACTGCGACGGTGGCTTTGAGGAGACGCTCACAAATGTTTTATAATGCAAAACTTTCGTCAGCGTCCTTAGATAAAATCTGTTCTTCATCAGCCATCCACTTGGCTGCGCGCAACAAAAATCTCCATGCTAAACGACATCCAGATTATAATCTTATTATAATTTGTAATTATAATTAATAATTTATTATCTGTGACGACGTCTTGAATGCTACTGAATTTTTACGACGCCACTTTAATCCCAAGCGAAAGGTGTCTTGTTCGCGTTTTTTAGGTACTTCGCAACCGGCACTCAACAATATTCGGCTTCGGCATCCAGTTTTCGAACGGAGTGCATTGATAAGCACTAACAATATTTGTTTATTCGTGTCAGTCGAAATATTATCTGTTGCTAGTCTACAAGCTGCCAAAGCTGAGAAATATTAAAGAAAACACAAGGGAAGCGAGAAAACACCTTCGTTTCGGTTAACATAATAAGGGCGTAAAGGTTCAATTTTTTGAAGTATTTCTTCTGGTAAATGAGTGTTCAAGTCTTTTATATTACTGGCAGGCTGTCAATTCACTTTACTTATTTGTTGTTATTGTTTATTACTCTATTTTTTTTCCAAAAATTAATCAACTATGGATAAAATAGAAAGTGTATCACCGTCCGGCAATGTGCGTCGTAAAATATTAACATTGGCAATATGTGGAATATTACTGGAGAAAGGATTCGATAATGTAGACAAAGAATGTTTGGAAACCCTAACAGAAATGCTACAATGCTGTAAGACATCGCACTTTTTCCTTGATTCCCTCTGATTCCTGAATTAATTTAATGTTCAAGTGCTTGTGGAGGTGGGCCAATCAGCTCGGAGTTTCTGCGAACTTTCCGGTCGTACAATACCCGTGGTGGGGGATGTCGTGGTAGCTCTGATCAATATGGGGATATCACTACAGGGTATTGGTGAATTTGCTAAAAGGGATAATCGACAAATTATACCAATGCCACCACAAGTTTCACAACAAAAACAACTGAATTTATTGCAAGCGGGTACCAAAAGTCCACATCCATCGCATATACCAAGCTATCTGCCAGCACTACCTGATCCACATGCATATGTCAGAACTCCGGTAAGTTTATATATT
>OZ016504.1:2176084-2178584 GCA_963966595.1 Physocephala rufipes | reverse complement strand
AGAAGCTGCGCTCTCTGGGAAAGTTGTGTGTACCGTTCAGATAGGAACGCTAGAAGTGATTCACACTTTCTTGGTGGCAGAGATAATGGACGAAGTCATAATCGGCGTGGACTTTATGTTGGCCCATGGTCTTACCATAGATTTGAGAAGAAGAATGCTTACGTGCCAGAACATGGAAATACCGCTTAACACTGGATATGAGCAGCCACAAATCAGGAATGCGAGCGTAAGCCACCGTCAACAGATCCCACCACAGTGCGAAGCAATCCTGTGGGCATACGTCGAAGGAAATTGTGGGACAAACCAGCTGTGGGTAGTAGAACCATCAGATCAGACGAGGAATATATTGGTTGGACGAACACTAGTACAAATGAAAAAGGATAAGCGGATCCCAATTCGAGTAATGAACGAGTTCAAATCGCCGATCACTTTGGACAAGGGAGCAATAATCGGACAATGCCAAGCTGTGGAGGCTGTGGTGAGCTGTGACAATAAACAGCAGGATTATAGCAAGGAGGTGCGAAAAGGAAGCTTGGAAACTTCAATAATGAGAAGCTGGCTCGATGAGTTGAGTGGTCCAGAAAGGGCAAAAGCGAGACGACTGCTGGAGAAATACAGCTCAGTGTTTGCCAATAACGGCAATAAACTGGGGAGAACCTCCATCGTAAAGCATCGGATAGACACTGGCGACGCAAGACCAATTCAGCAGGCGCCACGCAGAGTTCCGCTAGCAAAACGAGAGGAAGCGGGCCAGATAATCAAGGAAATGTGTAAAGCGGATGTTATTGAACCATCAACAAGCCCATGGAGTTCACCGGTCGTGCTAGTTAAGAAAAAAGATGGAAGCACCCGGTTTTGCGTCGACTACCGGAAATTGAACGATATCACAAAGAAGGATTGCTACCCCTTGCCACGGATAGACGACACCTTAGACACATTAGCTGGAGCAAAATGGTTCTCAACGCTAGATTTGCAAAGTGGCTATTGGCAAGTCGAAATCGAAGAATCCGACCGCGAGAAAACTGCTTTTAGTATCGGAGATGGGTTATGGCAATTCTCAGTGATGCCATTTGGGTTATGCAACGCTCCAGCAACTTTCGAGCGATTAATGGAACACGTGCTCAAAGGACTCCATTGGAAAACATGTTTGGTGTATCTTGACGACATCATCGTCATGGGCCGGAATTTCGATGACCACCTGGAGAATTTGGAGGAAGTTTTTCAACGAATTGCGGCGGCTGGATTACGGCTGAACCCAAAGAAATGCAATCTATTTAAAAGCGATGTGACATACTTGGGCCATAAGATCACAACTGAAGGAATACATACGGAGGAGGACAAAATAAAATGCGTGCGAGATTGGCCTCGACCCACAAATGTGCATGAGGTACGAAGCTTCCTTGGGCTTTGCACGTACTACCGACGTTTTGTGCCCGGATTTGCTAATGTGGCAAGGAGTTTACACAATCTGACAAGGAAAAATTGCAAATTCGCGTGGAGAGAGGAAGAGGAAAATTCTTTTCAGCAGCTGAAGAAATTGCTTTGCACAGCTCCAATATTAGCATACCCAGTTCCCGGCGAGATGTTCATTCTAGACACAGATGCCAGCGCCCATGGAATAGGAGGTGTGCTGTCGCAGACTATAAATGGCCAGGAAAAAGTAATCGGATACTTCAGTCGAGTCCTTGGAAAACCGGAGAGGAACTATTGTGTCACAAGACGAGAACTCTTGGCAGTGGTCGAGTGCGTGAAACATTTTCACAAATACCTCTATGGACAGCATTTCCGCTTGAGGACGGACCACGCAGCACTCAGATGGTTGCTCCAATTCAAAAATCCGGAGGGACAAATTGCACGATGGATAGAAAGGTTGCAGAACTATGATTTCAAAATACAGCATCGGAGAGGTGGGCAACATGGAAACGCTGATGCACTTTCTCGACGTCCATGTGCCCTGGAATGCACTCATTGCTCCAAAGCCGAGAGGAGCGAAGGTATAGTCGACATCCGATTGATGAGTCTACAGCCTGCTGATGAATGGGAGCCCAGCGCGGTCAGGAGGAGCCAGCTGGAGGACGCAGACTTGGTGAAAATAATGGAAGGAAAAGAAATAGACAAGAGGCCGACTAAGGAAGAGATGGCACCAGAAAGCCCGTTGGCCAAAGCATACTGGGCGCAATGGAATAGCCTGAAATTGATCAATGGGGTACTGCACCGAACATGGGAGAGTGAGGATGGAAAACATAGCCGAGATTTAATTGTAATCCCGAAATCCAGGATAGCGACTATTTTAAAGGAGTTCCACAATGGACCAAGTGGAGGTCATCTTGGCGTTACAAAAACCCTGGAAAAGATTAAGCAGCGGTTCTACTGGGTGAACTCTCAGGACTCAGTTGCAGAGTGGATAAAAAACTGTCCGCAATGCATGGCGGCCAAGGGTCCGAAAACAAGGAGTAGAGGAAAACTGCAGCAGTACAATTCGGGATCCCCATTCGAACGC